>JARHVA010002975.1:1407500-1430000 GCA_037957365.1 Torreya grandis
CTTGGGATTGAAATATCTCAATCTAACTCTAGGATCACTATTTCATAATCCAAGTATTCTCTTGATTTGTTTGCATAGTTTAACATGGATGACTGTAAGCTATATCTAAATAATTTTCTATCTAGTGTGAATCATCAAGATGATTTTCCATCTCCTTTGGTTGATGCTACCTTATTTATACAAAATTTTGGTAGTCTCATCTACCTTATGCACACTAGAATTGATAATTCATATGTAGTGGGCATGGTCTCTATATTTATAAGGAATCACATGACTTTCAATAGAAATCAGGTAAGTGGATTATACATTATACTTATGGTACTCATAGTTTTAGAATTCACTATGGTGTAGGGATAGATGTTGGCTTAATTGGTTATATAGAGTTAGATTGGTTTGGTGATATTTAGAATGACTTGTCTACTTTAGGCTATATTTTATATCTTAGTTCATGTCTGATTAGTTAGTCAATCAAGAAGCATAATTTTATAGATTTATCTTCTAAAAATTAATAACACAAAGGATTTGGTAATGCTACCAATGAGCCTATTTAGCTTTAGGGGATTCTCACTAAGTTTGGCATCTAGTTTTAATGACCAACAATCATATTTTATGACAAGAAAATAAAAATCCATATATTTAATAATATGGTCCTCCATAAATAGACCAAGAATATCAAGATTCACACACATTTCATTTGGAATCTTATCCATGAGCAAGTATTTGATATCCTTTTCATCTAGATTATAGATTAAATTATTGATATATTCATGAAACCCTTCATTGAGAGAAAGTATCTTCATTTCTAGGCTCTTCATGGGGTTGGGTAGATCTATCATCCTCCTATAGGGGGGAATTTATATTTTCTTGGGTACCTCATCATGCATTTATGTTATGACCTAATTATACTACCAACCTAAGCTACACTATAAGGGGGTGTTGTTTTAGTTTATTATTCCATTTTATAGGTCTTCACTACACATTTAATTAGATTTATTAGGTGTTATTAGGCCATTAGGGATTATAATACCATATTCATGATGATGTGATGACATTCTTATCTTCCACCTATATATGTACCTTTACTAAAGTTTTTATGGGCAATGAAGAATGCTAATATTTCAATATTTTGATTTTTGAGTAAAATGATTCTTATATCTCATGTTTGATTTCATTTCTACAATAGGTAATTTATTCATTCATTTAATACTATCTATACCTAATCCTCAATTACGTCCCACTCTAATAGGTTCATCATCATTAGACATTGAAAATAAGGTCCCATTATGTATGAATTTTATACATTGATGTAGTGTAGATGGTACAATCTCCATTGTATGTATCCAATGTCTACCCAAAATAAAAATATAATTTAATTACTAAGACATTTCTTGAAAAGTAAATGGAACCATTTTTGGCCCCAATGCCACATCCAATGTTATTTATCCAACCAGAGGGCTATGTGAATTATCAAATACCTTGATATTAATAACTAATTTTTGAATAAGATTGGTGATAATAAACAAGGTGGTTAGGAAATTTGTGCTATAAATGTTTAAGTTCCATCCATTATCAATAATCACCCTTTTGATTCATTTATTATGCATAATCACTTGTATGAACAAAGGTAAATATTGGTCAATAATATCTTTGTATGGTAAATTTGTTAGATCAAAGGTAATTAGTTTTACATTATTTTTAAGGTCTTACATGATATCTATAAAGTAATTTGGTTTGATATCACTTAGAAATTGGGTAACACACAATGATTCATATAGGATATCCTTATGGATAGTGAATTTATTTATAATTTTGAGGATTAAGATCTTAACATGTGTGCTTTTTAATTGGTTAAAAAGATCATATACCTTATATTTGATCACTAGTTTTCACTTAGAATACACCTGCACCATATTAACAAGTGACATATTAGTTTTTGAACCTTTAACCTTTTGTGTTGTGATAACATTTACAACAAAATCCAATATTAGATGTGGGTAAATAATGAGTGTGAGATGGTGGATATCACTTAAATAAGATCTAGGTGGATCAAATGGTTGATAACATACATGTTGGCATCTAACTATTGGATCTATAGTATTATAAAATTAATTATGAAGAGAGATTAAGTGTTTATTTAATTTTAAAACCCTCTCATTATATTTATGAATTTGCTTATTTTTTTGAATGATAGGTCTAATTAAGTAATTCACACATTAAAAATATTAAAAACAATAGTATTCATGTTATATTTATAAAATATAGGTGAATATTAGAATTAGATATACAATATATATATATATATATATATATATATATATATTTTAATTTTTCATAGCATGAATTCACATACACAAATAACACCAACAAGCATGCATACACAAAAACTAGAAAACCAAAACCGATGTTTACATCTAGAAGTAGTTTGATTCCTTGAATAGAAAAAAATTTAATTTAAATTCATAAATAATAATTTTATATTTCAATACATTCAATTACATATCATTATAATCACTTATAAGGTTCAAATTTTTTTTCAAAAACCTAAAAAGCTTGTGTACTAGTTTACACACATAAACTAGATCGTAATAACTTACAAGTTGCATTTCCATATATGAAATCTAAATTTTATATATTATTTCACATTTTAATATCTAGGATATAAAGTTTCATTATATTTTCATTTCATTATCATTTAAAATATTTAAAAACATTTATTCAATGTATGTAGGTAGAATTTTGTATTCATAAAATCAAGGAAAATGTTAAAAATTAATAGTTGCATTATTGGTTGAATTTTTAGTTTTGACTAACATTGAATTATTAAAATATAAATAAAATAATAAAAATACATTTAATTTAATTTATTTACAATAATTTTTATTTCGTCTAATAATATAGTTTTATTTATTTATAAAGCCTTGTCAAAAATGCAAAACGAGTCCAAATCAGAAACCTTGTCAAAATGAGCACAAGTAAAAACCTTGATAAAACATAATTATAAACCTTTAAAAATAAAAATTAAACATATTAACATTTAAATAAAAACAATAAATCATGATTTAGCCTCAATTTTTATTTACGTCATTCTTGGATGATGTTTCCTAAACAAGGCAATCTTCACAAAGTAGGGACTTTTCCTAGAGTGTCTACTCCCATAACCATGAGAAATATTCAATGTTACATTAACTCAAACCAAAAAATATTCTAATAAACTCTCCAAAACCTTATAATTGACCATATTAACAATTTTAATGGAAAAAATGATAAATAGAAACCCTAATCTATTCGCATCTTAGCATGCTAAGATAACCCTTTACCTTATTTATCCTCAAGTATAGCCTCATCATATCTCATTTGATTTTTGGATGACATTTATTGGCCATAGCTAGCTTGATAAAGCCAACCAAATTCTAATGTTATTTTACACACCCAAAGGATAATGGCAAATTATTTTTTAAAAATGATGATGATGATGTAACAATATTTGCTAAAATATGCTCAGGGTTGGTCCTCTCCCTATTGCTAGTATTTTTATTATTTTTTGGCCATTATAATCCTAAGAAGTTTCATTTTTAAAATTTTGTATCTTCAATTTTAAAAAGGTTTCATTAGTGGTGAAATCATCATGATGTTGATGAAACCACCATGACTATTAATTAACCTCTATGGTGTCTCTATAGACTACCCCTATGGTTCAATAAAACCTCATTAGGGTTTTGTAAAACATTGAATTCAAATTATGACAATTTTATCACCATTAAAATATTTTTAAAAATAAATAACTAAGACTTGAGATCTCACACATTTGTCATTATTATATTTGTATTTTTATTATTTTCTCTTAACTTTCCTTATTACTTAGTGCACATTTAGTCTTGATTACATCAATCTCAACCATCTACAAGTTAGATTCAATAAGCTCCTAGTCAACCTTCAATTAACTATGAGTAAAAAAATTATTATTCCTTATAATTATTTCCATTTTATTTAAATTTTAGACATGAAAATTTAATTCTTTATTGAATCTTATAATTTTCCAAATAGTGATAATCAACATTATATTATTCTGAATAATTTATCCTCAATTCTTAGTAATCTTATTTTTGTTTTCACAAGTTGGAAAAGAGAGCTCTTTATTTTGTAATAGGTACATTATTTTTCATGATCAACCAACCATAGCTTATTTGTTTTATTCCTCTAGATTATGTGTGTAATGTACTTCCATTCTACTTTTATTCCATTAAATTAAATATTTCCAAGGTCACCATTTAGTAGCATATTGAGGAGCTATCCACTCGAAGATTAAAATTTTTCATCAACTACTTATCTTTCAATTTATTTCATCCTTGGTCAGGTTGTAAGAATAATTTTATTTTGTATTTAATTAATTATATTATATTTATCATTTCTTATAATAGTTTGTAGTTGAAAAAACTTATTATAAAAAAACTCTAGAAAAATAAATTATTTCTTCTCTATCTTCTTGCATTGAAAATATTAAACAACAATAGTATTAACATTATGTCTAGAATAAATATGCAAATTTTAAAATCTACTACAACTAACCAAAAATATTTTATTTTAATTTTTAATATCATATTTTGTGAACCTAACATAAAATGCTTATCTTTTCTTATAATCCTATTTTATTTTCTTTCATACACCTTTATGCTCTCTTCTATTTATTATGTTGATGTATATACACCACCCAAATATGTATGGAAAAGAGTTTTAAGGGTATTTAGAAATTGAAATGTATATAAGGAGCCATACATTTCCAAGTGAAGTTTCCTTATTTAGTTATAAATATAACTTCATCCAAAACATGGAAAATCAATTCCAAAATTCTTCATCCTTTATCTTAAAAACCATGTATAGGATAGTAATAATAGATGTACAATATCATTTCAAAACCAAAAGAAGTTACCATGAATATAATAACATGAACCTCACTACTGAAGGTGGGATTTAATCCAAAATTTCAACTAGAACCCATAAATTTCCAAAGACTATATTCTAAAATTAGGGCAAGGTTTGATCAATATGCCAAAAGAATCCATCTTTTAGAGGATAGGCTCATTAGGTTAAAATTACCCATACCTTCTTCTAATAGTAACCAAAAAACATTTTTAACTTATATTTATCCCAAAATACATCCTCCTGAGTCATCTAACTCCAACCAATTCATTTTGGTTTACCAATCCCTTCCTTCTAAATATATTCCAAGGTAAGATCTCAATACTAACACTAATGGTTCATTGAAAGAGATCATCTCCACCTTAGTGGGCCCCATTGGAAACCTAGAGAATAACCAATCCTCTATAAACCAAGGAATTAACACTAGGATTATAATCAAGGTCATTCTTCCTTCATTCCCACTAAAATAATAATTTATTAACTACTTCAATACCAACCTAATCCTACTTCCAATGGCTATATACCAAATGAAAATCTTAGGGGCATCTTTACTCATGGTTTTCCAAAAACTATAACAAACATCCATCATTATCATCATCATCATCATACTAAATCTATTATAAAAGGATATTTGTCATATCCTACTCTAATAATTATGGTAATTAATACACTACTACTCATTACTCCTACTATCCATGTATTGGTCAATATGCCTCCATCAAACACTCCTCCATTATAAGAACCAATTTATGTTCCTTCTTCCCATTATTTTCAACCCTAATATCATATGTTATCCAAGTCTAATCAACTAGAAAAATAATTCCAAACATACTAATATTCAACATCTCAATCTATGTATCTTCTTTGTAGTAATTTTGTACTTGCTCCTTACCTAACCCTTATCCCTAAAGATCATCCTAGCACATACTTGGTATATTTTAGTTCCATGGGGACCTATATATAATAATTGAAATAAAACATTAAAAAAATAATATGAGGGGTCATATTGAAATGCCCCTAACTAAACTTCCCAAATATAAGGACAAGGGAGATCCCAATGCAAATGTGAAGGCATATGAAACCACCATCATAGAGCTTATACCTTGGGATGGGGTATTTGATAAGATATTAAAAAATAATATTGAGTTAATTATAGTAGATTTGTATTATGCATCCATGAGGCCTTCATTCATTCCTTTTGATAGCTCATAGATGGGTTTTCTAAGGTGTTTGATAAGAACAAATTTCTCAAAAATAGCATACAAGATTTATTGCATATCAAGTAATAATGTAATGAATTTGCCACCCATTTCATTATGAGATGGTTAAAATTCATTTAATATTCTAAAAATTCCCCACATATGGACTATAAAGAGTTGTGAGATCTCTTTTACACTCTCAACAAAGAAATGAGGGAATATGTTCAAAAGTTTCCTTACAGGTCCTATGAAAAGTGCTTGCAATCAATCTTAGAATAGATTAAAAAACCATCAATAGTGGCCATAATAATTATGGATCTAATGGTAATTTAATCACCCCTAACCAAATTAATGGGTGTTACTAGGATATAAACCAAAATAACCCCAAAAATCAAGGCCTAAAGGTTTTGAACTGAAAATGAAATGCCACTATAGATGTTGTGACAGATAAAGCCAAAAAGATGAATGTTATAAATAAAAATAAAAATCAATCCATGAAAAATAAAAAATTAAATAATAAAAATGGGGGTGTGAGAAACCAAAATCATCCACCCACAGTTCATGTAGTGGATTTTAATCATCATCCACATAGAGATAATCAATTTCATAACTAATTTCTAAATCATTTATTCAAATATCAACTAAAACCCATATTTACATAACCAACACTTTTATATTGACATCAACCAATAAATATTTCATCAATAAAATAAAAACCCAAGGCATATGTATTATGATCCCAATTTATATTTCCATTACTTAGAGTCATTATTCATGATACCCATGCCTACAAGTAGTACAAAAAAATAATCCAAAGACTCCCCAAAGATGAATGATAAACCTTCATAGACATGTTAGTATATGATGCTAATGAAAACTCCCAAAATTCATCAATATGTCATGTGGTGCTGAAAAACACCAATTTTTTAATATACCAAACCTATTAATAACCACCCATAATGTAACCTATAAAACCTATCACTTTATAACTCAACTAGTCTGCCTTTATTGGTTATAACCCATGATGCTAATGCTCCCACATCTACACTTAGTAACTTTGATTTGGCTCCAAAATTAGGAACTCAAGTGAAAATTATAATGATAGGTTTTATAGAGATATCAATATATAAGGATATTATAATCATCACTTGTACAATGTAGTACCAAATGATAACTCCCCTTCATAAAAATATTTTATAAACTAATATTCAAAATAATCCCAGACCCATGGGAAGCTATAATATAGTTACCAATTTTAATAAAACATTTCCCCTATCTCTTTTATGGAACTACTAAAAACATCTCATGCCCATCATTCAACATTACTCAATCCATTAGGATTGGGTCATATTAATAACATCATGCCTCCAACTTAGGCTAAAATTAGCCATATTTACTTATATATGTATCCACCTAGGCAAAAATTGAGAGGATTTGGATACTTTTTTGAACTTAGTAGTCTTCCCCCAGATAATTAGATAGATAGGAGGTGAGATCCAACCTTGTGTTTGAAAGTATAGATATAAAATAACTATGTGAAGAGATAAATGGTTGATAATAGGGCAAACATTAATATATTACCCCTTTTATTTCTCCATGATCTTGGCTATGGAGAAACTAATTTATCCACAAATAGGAATAACTTATGAGGTTATAACAACCTCAAGTCCACCTTGATTTGGACCATTATACTACCTATTAGTTTGGGTAAAAATAACATGTTAAAATATTTATATGTGATAGATGAAGATAAAAATTATAACACAACCATAGGAATATATTGGATCCATAGAATGAAGGAAATCCCATCTACCTTGTTTCAATAATTCAAGTTTCTACACCTATGAAAGGTCTTTGTTGCTCAAGGTTATCTAAAGACTTTTGACATTCTCCAAACCAATATAGAGAAAATATTATGGCTCCACATTGATTATCACTTTCTTAGTAATGGTATAATGAATCCCCATATTTTATACAAATGAAAGGAACCCATATAACTCATAATGTGTATATTAAATTCAAGTTCTTAAATCCTCAAATCCTCACTAAATAAAAATTTTAAGGAAAAAGGGGTTATAAAAATAGAGATAGTGAGTGTGTAAAACCTTATAATAATGTTATCCATCTGGACTAAGTATATATATGATATTATTATAATCCTATAAATGGATAAGCCCATTATGCTCCCCTTTGACCTGTGAAGAGTAGGAACCAATAACATTCCCAAATCTCAAGGCCTATAAACCCAACAAGGGTTAGCTAACATAACTACCATTTGTATGGTTTAGATTTTTGAAACCCAAAAGAGACTCCTTGAGCCACAAAACTATTATTAATCTCTAAATCATTAATGGACACTCCACTATGGTGGATACAAATGTAATTTTAGTATAGGGGAAGGATCTAGAGGAATAATCATGCCTTTTATCCTCAAACATGATTTCAAATATACAAACAATGAGGCTAAAAACTAAGCCTTATTTTTGGTAATGATCATCACCAAGAGGCTAGGTGTTTAAAACCTGATAATTAAATATGAATTATAATTGGTAACTAACTAAGATTTAGTAGTCTACTAGACCAAAAATAAAAATCTCCAGATCTAAAAAAAATATTGTACATGAGATTACCAAGGGAATCAATTTCATTTACACTAAGGCTATTCCTAGAGAAAGTAACCAACTAGATGATTCCATGGTTACCTCCTCTTCTCTATTTTATATCACCCAATGATATCTATGTTTTATTTCATAGTTTATATATGGTTTTAACCCCTTTTTCAAAAAGAACCAAATTAACAAATCATTCTCATATCGAAGAGGACACTGGTCCTTTTGTTGTTGAATTTATAGAAAATAATGAGGTGAGATTATATTTTCTAGGATATTATTATCATGTCCCATACTAACACCATAAAAGAATATTTTACCTCGCATGTTACCCCCCATCTACCCTCAAATTATAATATTATGATTCAAATTATAAGATTAAGGAATACAATTAGTTAGATGAAGAACATGACATTTTTGAGATGAATGATAAAGATCATGATCTTCCTCCTACCCTAGAATAATTTTAGGAAGGTAATTATTCCCTAATATATAATACCATATCCATTAACATAGTTATCAATTAAAATATTATGATCCTCAAACTTGTGCCTCATTCTTCTGCTAAGAAGTGAAAGACCATAATAAATTGCTCACTAAGTTTTATATGGGTTTTACATTTTCTTATGTGGACATGATAGAAATACAAACTAAATGAGTTGTGCACAATTTATTCACCATGCATAATGTGAAACATATAAAATAAAATATGAAGACATTACAATATAAAGTTGAGTCGACGGTTAAAGAGGATGTCATTAAACTATTGAAATTAGGGTTCATAAAACACATGGACTACTCCAAGTGGATATCTAATATCATTCTCATTCTTAATAATAATAGAGAAATAAAGATATGCTTATAATCCTAAAATATCAATTAGGCATTTCTAGTGGATGATTTCCCCTACCCTCCATCAATGTAATTGTAGATAATACTATAGGTTACATGTTACTATCCTTTATGGATGAATTATCTTAATAAAATGAAATTCAGGTTTATGATGAAGTATAAAGTAAAAAAAATTTAGATACACATAGGGAACCATATGTAATGTAGCTATTATTTTTCTCCTTAAAATGTTGGATCAACATATTATATGGATAGGACCCATATCTTCCATGGCCTCATTCACAAGATAGTGGATGTTTATGTTGATGATATTCTTGGAAAATCAAAGAAAAAATTTGACCACTTTAAGGTACTATATACCATCCTCATGTTATTTATTAATTATGGTATAATTATCAATAAAAATAAATGTATGTTTAGAGTTACAGATGGGAAACTCTTAGGTTTCATGATTTCCAACTGTGGAATTAACATTGACCCTAATAATATTAAAATGATATTAGACATGACCACCCTAACTGATGAATAGGTATTCACATCAATCTTGGGAAAGTTGGGAGTGATTAGTAGATTTATTATTGACCTTATGTATGTATTAAATCCCATCAACCACTTTTTAATAAAAGAGAGAAAATTTAATTGGAAAAGATATTTCTAAGAGGAATTTAATTTGATAAAACACTTTGTCATTATTCCACTAACTCTTATTGCACCTAAATTCAACTATCCCCTCATAATTTAATTTATGGAAACTAAAGTATGTATCACATGTATGCTGGTGCAATGAGATGACATTAGTATTGAATGATCCAAATGATTCATTATCCACACTCTCTTTAATTACAAAACTCATTATAAATAGGTAAAAAATTATTGTTTAGCTATTTATTTACAACTAAATGATTGAGGCACTATATGTTCAATCAATAAATGATGGTTATAATAAGATCCCATGATTTACAGACATTTTAAACCTGACTTCCCTATCATAGAAGGCTTGTAATCTCATTATAATTTTAAATGAATTATAATAACATATGTAAACCAAAATTCCATCAAGGTAAATTTTTTTTTTGATTGGTTGGTGGACTCCCCTTACAAAATGGTGATATTTTTTATACCAATTTACCTTTGATACCAATTTACTTGATGAATTAGTTTGTTACATAGAGAAACCTATAGCTATTTCTTCCACATGGTACATCAACATTATAAACTACTTAGTCAGCCATAGCTATCATAAAATGCAAAAATCATAGTAGAGGTTACACATTTTAATAATTTAAACTAAGAATGTCATCCACGATGATGTTCTCTATCAAAAATATTTTGATAGTATGCTTCTCATGTGTGTTGATCAAGAGAAGTCATAAAAATTACTTTCTCACTACCATAATGGTGTTTATGGTGGACATTTTAGTGGCCATGTAATTTCTTGAAAAATCCATTTATGAGATGATATAAAATAAGTGAGAAAATGTGAGAAGTGTCAGCACTTCTCCCATGAAATTATCATTGTTAGGTAACATCAACCCATTTTCACCCCATGGTCATTCTCTACTTGGGGGATGGATTTAGTTGGTAAGATTTCTCCCATTTATTTTCATGGACATAACTTCAATATTATGGATACTAAATATATTTCCAAGTGGAAATAATCAATGAATTAAATATTTTATTAGATATGTGATTGCTTAATACACTTAGATCAAATCATTTTGGGGTTAGGATTCCCCATGTCATTATCACAGATAATGGGTCTCCCTTCAAAAATCCTAAGGTCAATGATTTATGTAATAAATTTTCTATATCCCATTACATGGACTCTTTGTACTACCCATGGGTCAGTGATGAAGCTAAGGACATGAAAATAAATTAGAATTCACTCTTGGTCAAAGTCATCAAGGATAACAAAATATATTGGTACCTCTAACTCTATCCAACATTTTAGGCCTATATGATGAATATTAATATACCCATAGGGGAAACCCCATATTCCATTATATTTTGAGGTAAATTAATTATACCTCTTTAGGTAGATATTCCTATCCTTCAGACTTATCTTCAAGGTCTACTTTATCATGAAGATTATATAAATGAATGATTAATTAAGCTAGAAACCCTAGATGAACATAGGCTTGACGACACACAAAATTATATTTATTACATGGACCATATGTATTTAAAATACAATAAAAATATACATGAATTCAAAATTAAATTAGGATATCTTATCTTTTAGTTTAAAAATATCATAGATAAAAATAAAGGAGAAGCTTAGCAATTCGAGCCTAATTGGTTAGGCCCAATATTGGTGACACAATATTTTGATAATGGAGACTTTTAGTTGTGTACCTTAGAGGATAAGGATTTTAATGAGTCAATGAAATATTTTTACCTAAAAAACTTATTAGTATATATTTCATTTCACATTTCCATTTTTGTGTTAATAAAATTCCACTATTATTGTATTATTTTACATTTTAGTTATTTTGTTTAGTGATTGTTTAGGTATAAGTTCATGTGAAAAAATATTTCAAAATTATAATATCATCTCACTTTACATTTTTATATCAACCTAATACCATATACAAATATTTATTAAAACCAGCATAACATAGAGTTTTTTCTTGGTTTTTATGATCATTTTGAATATCATTCCCATACACTTTATTATAATCTTATAAACTCAGTCTAAATCCTAGTCTAGAATCTTGTCCATGACATAATCCCCCTTTTACGGTTACCATTAAGACACTAAATAACATTATTTAAACCAAGTGAAAATATCCACTTATATTTATTCTTGATGATGATCCTTTAAATCTTAGTAGTCTCATGGGGCCAATATTTAGGGATACAAACCTTCTCCCAAAAAACCAAAAAAAAGAGACATTATAAAAACTCAAGATTATGCAAGTCAAAATCAATCACACATTATCACCCCTCACTAATCCTTAGTGTTAAAACCTTGCATCTTAATAGTTCCAATGGTTTATCATTGGGAACATATGCCCTTATTGGCCTACATATAGCCTTTGGTGATGAGACCACGTATTTTCCTATTAGTATGGGGCTAAGTTTAGAGAGTCAAAAAAGCAAAACAAGAGAAAAGGAAATTCAAAAAGTGTCCAAGAAACAATAAAATAATTGAAGAAGTTTTCATAGATGTCTCTGACAAATTAATAATCTCACCCCTCTTAATGATTATTTCATGGTTGGCCATATCTTCATCTAAGTCTAGATGAAGCCAACAAAACTAGTGTTTTTTAAGCCCAAAGAGAAGTGCAATCTTTCCCTCTTCTTGTAAGGATTAGGTCAACCTCGTATTCATTTTTAAATTTTTATGTATATTTTTTTGATTTCATTACCTCATATATCCCATCTCTCCTATATTTCCCTTTTTTCAAATTGGAAGTCATTCATCGTGTAATAGACTAGCTCGATAATTTACTTACAAAATAGTCTTTTTTGTATTTTTAGTTTTATAAAAGTCTATCACATTACATTTACATAGGTTATGTTATCAAATTTAAAATTATAAAAATATAAATTTAATTATTAAATAAAAATCCACATAACATTTCATCACACTTATATCCTTTTAAGGTGCATAAATTTGAGATGTTATATAAAATTACAAGATAATACAAGATGTTAAAATAGGATCAAACTAAAAAGGGAAAAAATATATCTCTCCCTCTGTGTGTGTGTGTGTGTGTGTGAAAGTTTACATACATCAATATCTGAGTATAATCTACACTATAGAAGGAAAACATATCTCATAATATGAAAATATAAAATATTTACACAATATAGTTTGAGATCACCTTGGATGTTGATATATTCTTGAGGATGTGCCTAACTCCTAATCCTCCTCTTAGAAGGTTATGATGTAGAGTTATGGGGATTTTGGCTCTTAATCATGTGTTTCCTATGTATTGTACTTGCCTAAGAAGCTATCCCTCCAACCATATGATATCTATATGAAGCTTAATCACCTCTTATACTAATGATGTCACTAAAATTCTTTACTTAATACTATAGTGTTGTCCCTCTCACATATAAATCAATGTTATCTTTCCTCTATCTTATAAAATCATATGCTTCATGGTAAGCAATGGATAATATGTTGGTGTGTCAGCCTAAATCTGTGTTAAGACCTACATCAATCAAGTTATAATCCCTTAGAAGCTCAATACTCACGTAATAAATATTCATGAGGGTATATATAATCATGTATCTCCACTCTATGGTAAAATTTTCACACACACATAAAACCAAATATACATCAGCTCTCTAATCATTTAAACAATACAAAAATAAGTAAACTAGATATTAATACTATAAAATAAATGAAAATAAAATAGCACAATGTCTTACCTAGGTCCTTTTCCTATTAATCAAGGTATGAGTCCCTATCTAAGATAATATTGGTATCCTCTCTCCTACCACTATATCCTCCCAAATATGGGCCTATTCACCTCCTACATATCCTTAATCACCTCCTTGTTTGGCCACTACATGCTGATACTAAGGGTTTATTTATGGTGGTAGCTACAGTGGCTATTATAGTGGTTGATGTGATGGTGGATGTTTTTGTAGCTATTATGGTGGATAATTTAGTTGTTATTGGCCAATTTTTAGTTTTTAAACATATGTAAAAAATCTTACTCTTCTCATTGGATACTATCCATCATTTTCTTCACCTCATCTCTACATCCTCTAAGGCACTTTATTGATGGGAGTTCGTGGTGTTATAGGCTTCCACCTTAGTCTCCCAAGTCATTCATCCTTGACATATCTTTCTCCCTTATATAATACCTAGGAATTTAGTATATTGGCCACATAACTTATCCCATATTATTGTGGCACCCTATAAACAAGGTGCACCTCTACTTATAACCACATATCCCTCACCTATCATGCACTCTCATAAAATATAATATTGACCACCTGATATTCCTATTAAATAATCATCCCTTGATATGGCATGGTTACTACATCCAAAATTATTAAGGTCACCATGGACTATGGTGCATCCTTAAAGGTTCCCATTCCTATCCACATTGAGGCCCTAATGGCCCCTATAACCTATATCCTTGATCACCACCCATCGATGGTATATTATCATTAACCCATATACCTAACACATGATAAGGGTAGGGTGAGTTATCGACAAATACCTTAATTAAAAAATATTATAAATGTCCCTATAAGTACAAGAAAATACATCTTGATCCCAATAAAATCACTCACTTCTCATGTCTATGCTTCAAACCATAGAAACCTATTTATATATAATGTATTTAGTCCCTTTATCTCCTACTTAGTAGGAAGAAAAGATCACATTGATCTCTTTATGGATATTTGGAATCTCTTGTTGCTCAACCCCCGCTTGTGTCACTCTCAACTTAGCACGCACATCAAGTTAATCTATGTCATCAAAGAACTCACCAACCTTGAGGCCTCACCTATATAAGTGGCCCTTATCAAAGTCACCACCACACATGTAGCTAACTACCCTTATATATTGCAAAACTATATTAAGATTAAATAAGGGACATGGGCACATATCACTCAAACTATAAATCAAACATACAAGGAATGTTCAAATTCCACATACATTTATAATTGAAACAAGCAAAACTAGAATGGAAGCCACAATCATATATAGGAGTACATGCATAGAACATTGGTAAATATACTAAGGTACACACATGAATAAAATCAAAGGACATTGATAAATGTCCTAAGCCACATAAAATAGACAAATAGGAACTGATAAATGCAAACAATATAGCTACGCTAAGCAAGAAAAGAAAGCATGTAAAGAACTATAAGTACAATCAAATCTAACTAATCAAATCAAGAGAGAAAGTATACGAGACATGTCAATACAAGACTAGTCATATGCTAAGAAATACACAAGTGTTATATACTAGTGAGTGTCGATAGAGTAATCTATGTGAGCTAGTAAGTAATGTACATCAACATGATAACTAAAGTGTGTGGTATAGGAATTACATAACTTGGATGGTGTAGTCATGTAGAATATTCCCATATTGGGTATGTATATTGATGTGTATCTTGATGTAGAAGTAGGATGCCCCCTCAATGGGTAGAGTGAAGCAATCAAAGAGTTGGATGTCACTATACAAACTTGAAAGAAGATCAAGTGAAGCATGGTAATGTAGATATATCAACATATAATAACATAGAATAGAAGATTTAATCTAGCGTGATAGCATAAATATAAAGCATCGATAATACATAAAATCAAAATATTTTTGGTGTTTTTGATTTATTTGCCTATTTTTGTATTTTGAAATTTTATATTGTTTTCAAAATTTTAAAAGGTTTGAGATATGTACAATCAAGCATAATAAACTATGTATAGGTAAGTGGGGAAAGGATGATACTAACCGATGAGTCTGATGGGAGACTCCCTATCATGTTATCCTATATTAAAGAGAGGAATCATGCTTGATCATGAATCATGATTGAAATTCTAAGATTGTGGCTTTGAAAGCTATATCTAATATAGATGATCTAAAATATTTGAATTAGAAACTAAATATGGAGTCCCCCTATAGATTTGATAAGTGGATACAACTTTAGGGATATTAGGGACCCATCTAGTAGTAGGAGAAGTTCTTTGAACATGTATTCTATTAGTAGATATATGAGATATCAATGATAATACCTTTGGTGTGAACACTGTAGATGGAATTTGTCTAGAATCTTGAAGATATGGAGGTGTATAAAATCTATGTGTTGTAAATAGATGCCTCAACTATGTCTGAATTAGAACTGGAGGAAGAATTATAATTGGTGGAGAAACTAGAACTAGAGGATGAACTAAAACTAGTGACTATAAGATAGAAGATAGATCTAAAGTGGGGAGTGGTAACTCATATAGAACTCCACCAACTATAACAACCTGATTAGCATGAATGAATTTCATGTATATGTGAACTATAGAAGGTACTAATTGAAGTTTTTGAATCTATGGTTGACCAAGTAACATATTGAAAACTCCTAAACTGGGAAAAATAGTGAATGGTGTGTCCACATGTGTTGGACCCACCTGTAGAGGAAGTATAATCTCACCCAATGAACTCTGTATGTGCCCACTCAATCCACTAATAACTATGTTTGTTGGTGTAATATCCTACTCTGAATATCCCAAATTATATAATAATGTCATAGTGTACATGTTCACACTGTATCCATTATTTATGAGAACACTATGAATAAGATGATTATGAATGTAAGCTCTAATAAAGAGTGTATGACAATCTATATCACCCTCAATGATCTCTTATTTTGAGAAGGAGATGGAAGGTATAGTTGAAAATATAGAATTGTATACACCATTCATGTTACTCAAAGGATGTGTCTTAACTAAAGGTGCCCTATATGTATTTGGTAGGGGATGTGCATGATATGCATGGTGAACCCCTGATGTATCCCCTATTTCTTATTTAGAATGTTGTGTAAAAGGATATAAAAATATTTTCAAAGCATTATATTGTGTTTTCTTTGCCTAAGGAGGCTTAACTGAAGTGTCAAGATTAATATTATTTCCATCTACCAAATCCTATATCTTGTGTCTCAAACTAATGCATCTATTTGTTATATGTCCTGGTGCCCTATGGAAATCATAAAATGCATGTTGATCATATCCCTATGGAAGATGTTTTGTTGGGTCAACTTCCCAAATAGGAGGAAGAGATATGATGTTACATTCTAATAGTTGTAAAACTTTGGCTGGAAAAATTGGTAGATTGGTAAAAGTACATCAAGGAGGTGCTGATAAAACCACTCACTGAGGGGGCTCTAAAGTTGCATTAACTATAGGTTGATTCTGATTCTTGTTATCATTGATATTTATTTTGTATGGGACTTTACTATTATTATTGTTTATTATGTCTGAGATACTTGTGTACTTGAGTTTTCCCATTGAAATTAACTTGACTTCTCTTTCCTTTAGCATGTGATAGTTCAATGAAGGAAGAAAATATTTTGAACATAATTGATTCATGCAAAGCTAGTAGAAGACTCTATTTGAAGAGATCTTGTAATTATTGATCAACCATGGGGCTATTCATCTTAGCCAATATAGTCTTATATCGAAGAACATAATCTGTTAGATGCTCATTGAACCTTTGTTTTTTTTGTTCAACTTGGGCATATAAAACCTTACCACCTATGTTAATGCTAAAATGATCTAGGAACATGTTAGCTAAAGGATTGGATGCATTGATAGTCTAATTTGATAGACTATAGAACCATTGTAAATTATAATCCTTTACACTCTATGGAAATAGTTTGTTAAGTATCTAGTTATTTGGTACATAGTCCAAGCATGCTGTGTGAAAGGCTCTCAAATGTGTGTCTAGATCACCCTTACCATCATATAGAGTAAGCTTGGGTTAAACAAAACCATGTGGTAAAGGTGTAAAATTAATGTGACGTGCTAATGGTGTATGTAGTAGAGTAAAATAATCCAAAGCCTACGTAGGTATAGAGGTACCTTGATAGAGATGTATCACCTTGGATTGAAGAGATTTTATCTCTTACACAAGGGATAACACATTAGGAGACAAAGATGTACTAGTTGTAGCTAGTGGCATAGAGGAAGGTTGGGTTGTTATAGGGGATTGTTGAGACATAGTTGTCCCCCATGGTGTCATTTGTAACTAGTTGATCTAAAGGAATGAAATATTCAACTCACTTACCTTTTTTAATTTCCATGATAGATTGAAAGATAAGATTATGATCTCAAGGCTAGTCCAAGAGTCTTTATCAAAAATATTGTAGAACCAAATATTTATTGAGGATAACTTCATTATCAATAATTGGTGGAAGTGGATCAGTAGTCCAATGTGGTGGAGCATGAGCATCATTGTGTACATCATTATTGTTATTTTCATACTAATCATTATCAGAGTTATCTTTATTGAAATTAGTGTAATCTAGATATGTATAATCTATAACAAGAACCTAAATTAGTTGTTTATCCATGTTATATGGCTTAGTTATAGGAATTTGGGTGAACTCAGAAGGATTATCACTAAGTCTTTCACTTTGTCTCAAAGGAAAAGATGCAAGGAACTTGGTGGCATAAGGAAAATGACTTGGATGACAGTAGAAAATATTAAATAGATGTAATCTAAACAAGTAAATATAATATGCATAAAAAGGATACGAAGCTCACAAACGTGTAAGGTGATACCTTAATAAGCAAATAAGAACTGATACATGAAATTGGGGTTTTAAAAAATAATTATTTGAGCAATTTACTATGAAAATTTGAAATTTAAAGTTGAATAAATGAGATATATATGCTAGTAAAAAACCAAAAAATTATTGGAAAATTAGTGATTTAATAGGACCTAGTAGATGTAACTAGGGTTTTGAAAAATAAATGTTTTTGAGAATTACTATTGAATTTTGAAATTTGAATGGATTTTTTATTTAAATATGCTAGTAAAAATTTAGAAAATGATTAGAAAATTACTAGAAAAATATTGGGACCTAGTATGGGCAACTAGGGTTTGAAAGAAAATTATTTTAAAATTACTATGAAATTTTAAAATTTAATGATAATTTATTATTTGATTGTGTAGGTAAAAAATCAAAAAAATATATGAAAAATTAGTATGAAAATTACCCTAGGTTTTTTATGCACAAAGTAAGTTGGGTTCACCAAATGATTTAACAATTTTGGGCATATTGGTGTATTATTCCTAGTTTAGTTAAAGGGTCTAAGTAGTAAAATTAGTAAATAAATAGAAAATAATTAAGCTATTGATTTGTGTTAATTAATTTCAATTTAAAATTTTCTAAAAATATTAATGAAAGGGAGAATATCAAACTTAGTTAAAAACTAATTGATTTGACTGAGATAGAATATAGAATTCACTATGAAAGACTAAGACACTATCAAAAACTAAGATTTGAACTTCAGTTTGTGATTGGATAGGAGTGTCATAACTAGATAGTAGTGGCATCAACACTATAGTCCACCTCTACCATTGTTGTCCTAAAGATCTAAGCTTTCTAGGTTTTATTCACTATGTCTATGAAACCCTATCTACAAAGTTTTGATAGCTAAAAGTTTGTATAGATCCATATAGAGTATATTATTTCTTCAAACCCTATATTCTAGTATGATTTGAATAATTTTGAGCAAGAGAGGGGAATTAGTGTGTGTAAGATGCACTAGACGTGATTCAAACCTCATGTGTGGGCATACTACCTACATACCAATACTCTGAAGAGGGATCAATCCATATGTAGTTATCCCATTTGATGTCCTTTGTGAAATTGTATATATCAAGATGTATAATGCTAAATTAGATGTGCTTGAGGTGGATAGTGATTGGTGTAAGGATTTGAATGATCTTGTAAGTGTGTTGGCTATCTATATGCATATAATAGGGAAGATTTCTTGAGTAGTCTTGCTTATATCCTTTCTTGCTTAGTGATAATTACCAACCCTTTGAAAATGATATTTGAATGGGATTTTATAGGGATATATTGGTCATGGGTTGAATGTGATCACATTAGAATGATAAGGATAAGGATGAGGAACCAAAATAAATTGAATATTTGGGCCATAAATGGACTTGGGAAATAATACTGAAAGCAGACAAGAATAGTACCAGTGCTATAGTCTTAGTGCAGTGCTATTTTCTTCAGTAGATGGGACCTAGGGAGATTAATTTTTCTTATAAATAATAGTCTGGGTGAGATGGGACCAAGTTTGTAAGGCTACAAATGCTTGGGAATCATTAAAAATAAGCCTAATAGGTTCATGAAAGTAATCAAGAGGGACTTAAGGGTTGGTTGTCATTAGCCATGCTCAAGTTACCAATTTTTGCATTTTATATGACTATAGTTTATTATTAGAAATAAGTTCAAGTTGATAAATGAAAGGTTGGAAATACATGCACTATCTTATTTATACAATAGTTGGGCCACACAATAAATGAATTACAACACAATATACACTATGATAGATTAAAAGGACATATTACATTAACGATTTATTTTGGGCTGAAGGCTATGGAAAAATTAATATTTTTGATGTGTACTAGGGAATAATTGCATCTTAGACTTATAAAATAGTGTCTAAAAAAATTATATCTATTGTTGATGATATAAATATGTGTACAATATTCAAATTTAAAAATAATACAATAAAATATAACCATGATAGAATTAATGAGAATTAAAAGATTAAAGATTAAATAACAAGTGATTTTTCATCATTTAAGAGGATGAAAATCAATCCCTTACAAAAAAATTAATGAAACTAAAATTCATACACATAAACACATCAAATGGCACATGAAAAAATGATAGACATATCTAGGTATTATGACTATAATGATAATGACATGTGAACATTTGATATGATTTTATGGTTAGAGATAAACACTCTATTACCATATCTTATGTATGCATTTGGGAATAATTTAGATGAAATATTAGGAATATAAAAAATATACAAATAAAAAATACAAATAAATAAATGAAATGAAAAATACAAAAAAATAAAATATTAAAAAAAATATAAAACTAGGACTTATGCAGGACATGATTTGCTAGTATAGATGATCAATTGATGTTAGTTATCATATTCATGGTGATTTAAATATCCTTTTATGTATGCACATGATTTGAATCGTATACATGAGTATTATGTTATACATATAGGATACATATTCTGTGGCATTATTTACACCTATGGGCTACCTTTATACATAAGAGGCATGCTTACACTAAATAATAGTTACATAATTATCAAGTTATATATTTTTAAATTGATATATTAATCACAATATACTATTAAAAATGACTTGATATTAATTATAGTTTATAGTGCTATTTATTATAGATATTATATTTTATTAGACTTGATGATAAAAATGGTTGATTATGCAGACTAACATTGTTCACTTTGTGAATGCTTGATATTGATGTTTGTGACATTATGTGATCATTGATGTGTGATTTATTTGATGAAATTTGAGTAAATGTATTGTGTCTTATCATGCCATTATTTATTTATCTAATATGATCTTATAGATCATTTCATGGCCATGTGTGTTAGGTAAGAGTCAAGTCAGAGTTATTTCATGTCTTGAGTACTTATATGCTTCATGACCATGATATTGTGTGCATGTGTGTGTGGGGTTACATATATGACTATTTATAATCTAATTTTAATGATTTATATCATGTATGCTTCTATTGTGTGTTATGAAATGATTTATACCATTTAACTATTGTGTTGCTTATTAATACATGCATAATTGATATATCTAATTTACATGGAACTTTTATTCCCATCACCTTAGATTAAATTTTCATATTCAATTGAATGATGAAATATATATAGGATCACATATCTTATCATGTTTTTATATATAATTTACATGATTATAATTTTATACATAAAACATGACATGCATAACTCTTTCTTTTTAGATGAGTTATTCATAGCCTTTATCCTTCATATCAAAAGGGGAAATATAGTAGGTTTATCTTAGATATTCAAAAAAAGATAAAAAATAGTTCATACTTTGGATATGTTATTTAGATATGATAAATTGAGCATATTTAGTCACATGTTGGGAATTATACTTGATTGTAAAAAATAATTGGGATAATCCATGAAATTTTGAGACAAATTATATGGGTTAGATTATGCATATTTTATTATATTTATCAAAATGATTAGTTTGATAGATAATAAATGACATTAAGATATAAAATTTATGGAATTATATATGAAATTGAGGTATAGATGGATAAGATCTAGGGCTTGGATGTTATTCATGTAAACACTTTTGTATTTTTTATGTTGTGTATCAATGGGGAATGATGGTATTACATAAGCACTTTAG